>APFE030764268.1:495836-534085 GCA_000404065.3 Pinus taeda
CTTCCTTCAAGCGATCAAGCTTCTTCTGAAGGACCTGCTCTGATACCAATTGTTGGAAATAATACTGAGAGGGGGGGTGAATCAGTATTATCAAGTCAAATATTCCTTTTTCAAAATAAAAAAGATATACGCTACTTCAATTAATTAAACCCGCATATATACGCAACTATGCAGAAGGAAACCTGCGTATACAAAGCAAACTTTTAATTTACTTTATCTTTCTGATGATGATTGTTAATCTGTGTTTCAAAATCAAATAACCAGTAACCAGAAGCAGTAAAACAGAGCAGAACAACAATCACACACAAGAACACAAGATATAAGGTGGAAACCCAATGTGGGTGAAAACCACCTGCTGCAATTCATCTCTATCTTCTTTTAAATTAGAAACTTATTTTACAATGTACTGGTGTAGTCCTTTACCAGTATGCAGGCTGCAACCTACAGAGAGCTACAACCCTCTCTCGTTCTCCAGCTTCTCTTGGAAGGGAGCTACAACCCCTTTTAGCTCTTGCACTAGCCAAGATACTAGTATGTAGGTGCAAGCCTACAGAAGGCTACAACCTTCTCTTTCTTCCAGGGACCACGTTTCATAAATTTTCAGACTGGATCCATGAACATTAATCAATCATCAACCATTCTCCTTTTTACCAATTAGATCTGAATCAAGTAGATACTTCTCTCACAGTTGTACCCAAAACACAGTTCCAGAAACCACACACCAAAATCTGAACCCAGAACACAGCAGCAATACACAGAAGTAGCTAGATCACAACTCAAAACATATACGCTATTTCAATAACCTGCAACATACGTGCATACGCCTCTGTGTTTGGAACAACCTACATATACACTATTTTTATTCACTGAACCAGCGTGTATACGCGCCTTCGCTTCACTAAACCTGCGTATAGATCTATAAAGGATAATTCGCACTTTCAGGTATTCAAACACTAATTAACCCAGATTATCAGTGTTATAGATCAAGAAAGCGCCACATATAACAGACCAAAATGATACGAAGATACTATCATTCAAACTTAAAGACTATGACCCATCAATAGAGCTTATCCTTCTCTTTGCACTAAGGTTCCTCCTTTATTCAGATCCAGATCTGCACCATCACCCAATTACCAGTATTCTAGATCTACCACTTTATCAGATATTCAATAATAATTCAGATGATCCTTTGCCACATGATCTCCTTCCTCTTTTATAGTCTTAGGCCTTCCACAATACCACGGTCACGGTCCAAAACCATATAAACCAATAACCATGGACCCAATACTAGGGATCAACACATCTGACGAGACGCCATGGTCCAAAACCATAGGTTCAAATCCCAAGGACTAACTACCATGGTCCAAAAGCAAGTTCTCCAACATATACGTGCCTTTGTTACATCTAACCCGCGTGTATACGTGCCTTAGTCTAGATGAACCTGCGTATATGCCTTTTCCTTCATTCTAAAAGCCTGAACTGAGATCTGTTACCAAAGAGAGTTGCCATCAAGGAAAACACCTGTGCCATGGCTCCAAACCTGTGCCATAATGCCAACACTTTCCAACTTATTTCCCAAAGTAATAATAACAGTGCGAGGCCTAGACTCATGTAGAACATGTCGCTTCCACAAGTATGGTTGGCCTAATAATACATCACAAACTTCAAGAGGAGCAACATTACACAATATCTCATCTGTGAAGGGCTTGATGTTATAGGGAAGGTGACACTGTTAGCTAACACAGAGACCTCGCCCTTGTTGAAGCCACCCAATGGTGTACAAATACAAGTGTGGTGTGGTCGGTAGGCCTAACTGATTCATAACCTCTTCTAAAATGAGGTTCTTTTGGCTCCCACTATTAACAATGAACTGCAGCATAGAACCCTTCACCCACATCTATGATTGGAAAAGCCACTCTTCCTCCTCTAGATCTTCAGGCTCATCCTTCTGAATCTTGGTTGTGGCAACGATGGCACTAGGCTACACATCGATAATATTCTTTCGTTTGTCATTCCCCTTGTTGGCTTCTGACTCAGATTCGAAACAAGCATATGATTCAGAAGCCTTCAGCTCGGCTACCAGTGACTGATTGGCTTGGAAATCACTCTTGTTGTGAGTGGGGATCTTATGCAACTCACATCATTTCCATGTGTCCTTATTTTACTTCGTGGTGTTTTTATTTTATTTCGGCTTCAGTGGATTTTCCTCGGTCACCCTACCTTGTCTTTGTCCTTTGTTCTATGGTTTGTGGGCACCTTTCCCTTGCTTCGGATTCACACATCCAAAGTATCACTTCTTCTATTTAAATTTCTACTCAATCTTGAAAGCGTATCAATAGGTGGTGCCAAGCGAGGAGATGTATAGGAACTCCATATCGTCATGGATGTACTTGCGTAGACAACCTCGATACTTGAGTACCAAATTCATCTCAAAATCCTTGATACCCAGCTTCGTGCGAAGGGTATGGAAAACATTTGTGAACTCCATTACATCTTGGTCCCTTTCCTGCCGCAACGTAGTCCACTTTATGTATTTATCTTCATAGATCCCGACCGTGTAATATTGTTCCTTGATGGTGTCTCAGAAAGAATTCCAAGTGAGTGCAGTTGAAAAAAATGAGGATTCCCTCTCGTCGTTTTGTTCACATTAGGTTTCCGACCAGTCTTTGACATGTGGGGTGAAAAAGTAATCTTTTCCCAATTGGAAAAGTCATGAACTAAAAAATATCCTTCCAACAAATTTAACCATCTATCTATGGCATCTGAATCTATTTGGCCTTCAAATATGGGAATGTCAAAGTTAACTTTTACCTTAAAAGGAGTGGTTCCTTCAGAGTGGATGCTGGATGAAGATGTGTTTTCTGTGGGTAGCCGCCGAAGGATATGGGTAAAGTTATCCATCATCGCGTTCCTTTGTTGCTCAAGGGCTTCCTTGAGCAATATTTTGAAAGGATATCCTACCCCCTCATCTTTCTTTCCTTCTACCATGGGAGGTTTTCAAGGTTTACGAGGCTGGTCTTGCAAAGGTTCAACCAGTTTGAGCCCTAACTCCTTATACCCTAACCTCGTTGGGGACATGCAAAGAAAAATAGAGAAATAGCAGACCACTCTGATAACACTGATCTAGACTTATGCTGCAAAAATAAAACTTCATTTCATTAATATTAAAGAACTAAAATACACTTACATATAGAAATGGAAATAAACCAGCTTGGGCGATGGTTGCTTAACTTTGACAAGAGATGTGGTAGCTAATGCCTTTGAAATATGTTACAATAAAGCTCAAGGGCCTTTTTATTATTGAACAACAAGGGAAAACCTTAAACAACCAAAACCCTAACCCTAGGATATTGAACGATAAGAGTTTGTGGGCCCCGTTGGGGTTAGTTGGGCAGCCAACTTCTTGGGGTCGTAACTTGGTCATATTATCTCCATTTGGTGCATATGATACCTTGTTGAAAATATCTCTCTGAGCACTACAAGATTTACCATATGACCCTACTTATGGATATGGTCCATTTCCTATAGCTATGGGCCTACTTTGGTCCTCCAAAAAATTCTTTCTAGGGTGTCAAAACTGTTTCAGAAGTTCAGGACCCAAAAAACTGCTAAAAAGAGTAAATTTTGCTATAAACAAGGAAACTTATGAAACCAACTGGAGGTCTAGGTGGAATAGGTAGGTGGACACCAATATCCACCTTGATCAACTTATATTTTTGTACTATTGGAAATTCACAAGTACAATCATACTTTGGTGTGTTTCAATTTTTTTTTCCTTATACTCGTTGTGGAACCTTTCTAGTCCCTTAACGAGATTCGGCTCCTCCCTTATAGGTTAGGTGTTCCTTAACTCTTTGTCTCTTCTTATGTATGTAGTCGATGCTCTCGATGAGGATAGAGACACTTGATTTATGTTTTAAATTGGTTTATACTAGGGTTTTATTTTTAAATTAGTTATCGAGGATATTATGTAGAACAATATTATCCTAAGGGGAAATTTAAGGTTAAAGGAAAATGTGCCTTATTTGTGATTATTTAAAATGACCATGGCCATAAGCCTTCGGTTAATGGGTAAAATTATTGTTACATTTTGTCACATAGGTATTTTCAAACATTATGGATATCAACTATTTTTTTTTAGAAACCAAATTGTATGTTGAGTCTTTGTTTGATAATTTAAAGAGGATTATTACATAGACTGTGGTTTCTTTCTTTATCCATTGTTTTAAAAAATTACAGTATATGCACCTATTAATATTTCAATTTTTCCATGATATATAGAATTTCTAAGATAAACGTTATATACTTGGATACAACCTGTCAATTACTTACTAGCTCTTTTGTACTAGAATTTCCATAGATTAATTGTAGAATTTTCTAAAGTTTTGTTCTGTATATATATATTTTATGCATAATATTATGTTTGGCCTAAGGCTGTAACTATAATTTTCATTCTTTTCTAATATATTAAGCCAAATCAACCATACCTTTGGTCTTTATTTTACTATATAGATAGTATCTTGTCTTACCTAGAATTAGATTCAAAAAAAGGATGCTTCTAGGGTACCCTATGTAGTATGTCTTAGATTCTTACTGAGATATATGATTCTCTATTCTAACATATTTAAATGTACATTTAACTTTTGAATTAAATAATTGTCTATACAATAAAAGATGAATATTTCTCATAGGATACTCCCAAAAATCATTTTACAGTAAAATAAATACTTGTTCGATTCTGATATTTATATCATGATTTTTATTGTTCTCTATGTATATAAAATACTTAAACCATTTCAAAAACTTGAAGAATATAAATTCTATTTCTTCTTTCTCCTCTACATGTGTATTCATAAAACTTGTAATATATAACAACAATAATGCTACAAAAACTTTCAACAATACATTATTTCGCATATAACAACTACTTAAAAACACAAGTTATTTAGTATATTGAATTGTCAAATTATTTCTGGAAAATAATGTTGGAGCTATAATTCTCCTCCCAACCTTGACTCTTCCTTCTGGATGAATCCCCCCAAGATTCAATGGATTGCAAGCAAACACGATACTTTTTTCTCTTTTTCTCATTTTGTCCATTAAACCTTCCCACTCTAGCACTCCATTACATGAGTCTAATTGCAATATAGTAAAAAAATGCACTTTTCCAAGATTCTATTGGAAGTTATTAACTACCTTCTCCCTTATCCATTTTGTGGCAGGTAGTTACGTTTCTCACTAATGAGCCCCACTCTCCCCAACTTTCTAAGACAATGTCTTATCTTTCTAGGAGAGTTATTGATCAATAAATTTTCAACAATTTAATAATCTAATACTCAGATTAGATGCCTAGGTCTTACATTATTGAAGGGTGAAAAAATCTAACCATTGCCTTTCCATCCATAAATTCTCTTTATGCATTTTCATCCTCAATATTGTTTTCCATATTTTTATTAATAACTCAAAAACATGTTACGTAAAGTAATTATCAGTAAAAAATTATTCATAAACCAATTCCATTTAAGTCTTAAGGTCACAACGTCAACACACTTGAAATATACAACATTCACAAATAAAACAACTTAGGGGATATCGCACTCCCCCCACTTGAGTTTAACATCGTCTTGATGTATGTTCTAAATTCAACCTAGTCCCAAAATAAATGTGGATATACTTCTTTAAAATAATCTTCCAATTCCTAAATTTCATCCTTCGTACTGAATTGTTTCCATTGTACTTGAGTTGGGCTATGGTTCTATTATGGAGCATGGCTTCCCTATGCTCTAGTATGCATAGAGGTTCTATCAGGAAATCGACCTCTAGTTCTACCTGTACCACATTCCAATCAATTATGTGAGCTGAATCATGTAAATACTTTTTTAATAAAGACACATGAAACACATCATGAACTTTTATGCTCACTGGCAAAGCAAGCTGATAAGTTGTTGGACCTATTCTTTCTAACACTTCAAAGGGTCCAAAAAAGTTGGATGACAACTTGGCACAACTACCAAGTCTAAGAGTAATTTTATTAGGTTTCATTTTTAGATAAACGTGGTCACCAACATTAAACTCTTTATGAAATATCTTTAAATTTGCGTATCTTTTCTGCTTGTCATGAGTTGTTTTCAACTTTTGTTTCACATGCTTGACTATTTCTTGAATTTCTTTCATCATATCTGGTCCTAAAACCAAATTTTCTTCATGGTGATACCAACTTAAAGGAACTTTACACTGTCTCTCATACATTACTTTAAAAGGCTCATCATTAGGGAACCATTATTGTAGGAAAATTCTGTTAAATGAAAATAATATTCCCACTTAGTGGGCCTATCCATAACATACATTCATATAATGTCCTCTAGGATCTAATTGATCATTTTTGTTTAATCAACAGTCTAGGGATGATAGGTTGTGCTAAAATTCAACTTCATAACCATGCCTTCAAATAAAGCTTTCCAAAACTTAGAAGTAAATTTCACATCATGGTCCACAATTATAGTCATTGGCATACCATGTAATCTACATATATCCCTCATGAATATCTCTTCTATATTAATGGCTTTAAAGGTAGATTTCACATGTATAAAATCTGTTGTCTTACTAATTTTTTCTACCACAACCATTATAGAGTCATGTTGTTGGAAAAACAATGATAAAATACATGGATATTAAGTCCCATTTCCACTCTGGGATGGGTAAAGCTATAATAATCCAACTAGAAGTAGATGGGAAGTTTTACCTTGTTGACATTCTATACATTTTGCTACATATTTTATTGTTTCCGAGTTTCTAACTTCATATTAGGTAAATAGAAGTATTTTATTAACATGGTTATTAGTTTCTAATAGCCAGGATGTCTAACTTTAGGATTTTTATGCAACTCATAAAGGATAAATAGTTTTATATTTTGATCACAAGGTATATAAATTCTATCTCTATACATCATCAAACCCTCTTCATTAACTAAAAATCATTTCCTTCTTCATATTGAGGATCTAATTTTTGAAAATGTTCCTTGATTTTAACATATTCTTCCTCAAAATTTGCAACTATCTTTCTTCTTCTTCTCTTTTTTTTTTTTTTTTTTTTTTTTTTTTGCTTTTCAGTCAAATATGTTTACCAACTAGTAGAAATACAAAAAAATATGACTTAATTTCCTGCGAAGAGTATTTTTATTTCCTGTAGTGTGTATTATTTGTAGAAATTATGGTGTATAATTGCAACTTCTCATGAAATTTTAATCAAAATCACAAGACACAAACCTATTCTACTGCTCTGTGGAATTCAATTCACAATTTAGAATATCAATCACAAACATGCAATGAGAAATAACAAACCTGCACACAATATTTTTGCAGGGGAAATAAATCTGCTAAAAACCCCTTATGTCTGCTTACATTAATTTGATGAATAGAGATGTATTGCAATCGCTATCTCAATTTGAGCTCAACCTGCAAGTGAATAACCTATCTCTCTGCTCACTAAGAATCTTTGACCCACACTTCGTCAATTTATGCCTCAGCTTGAGCCCCAACTTCCTTGCATAATTCATGAGGAAATTAGGCCCCTAATATTTAGGAATTTCCTCCAAAATGCTTGCGCAATTCCCAAGGTTGATCATCTGACTACATGCAACACATGTACACTCAAGACTAATCTTCAAATAATTTTACATTGCCTTAGAATCTCCACCACAACTGGGGAACTTGAATTCTCTACATGCACTAGCTATTTTGGGTTGATTGATCAGGTAACTGGATGATCACTAAGTTAGAATGTTTTTCCACTGCACAACTGACCTTCCACTAGTTCCTTCAATAGTTAGAACTATTTTAACTGAAAACAACTTGAAATAACTGACCTTGATTTCTACAAATTAGAAATCACACATGCTTAGTTGAACTCCAACTCCTATAACTCAAATTTATTGAGATAATTGACTGACAAGAGACATGTCACATAAGTTAACTGCATCAAAGTTTTCTGCTAATGTGGAAATTCAAATTTTCTCAATTTGACCAAGGAAAAATGAAATTGATACTTTCTTTGCATTATTTTCAGCACTCCCTTTACGTAAGAAAGGGATTATCAACCACCCTTATCCTACACCTGGGAATTCGAACTTCCCTCTTGACAAATAATTTGTCAATATGTCAAGATTTTGTTCCTTTGTCGGAATGTACTGTAGCAACATTATCTGCCTCTGCACACCGTCCCATAAAAGGTGATACTAGATATCTATATGCTTGGATCGATCGTGAAATAAAGGATTCTCAGAGAGCTTAGTGAAACTATGATTATTACAATAGATAACAGTTGGATCCATCATCTGACCAAACTATCCCACAAGTATCTTTCTCATCTAGATCGCCTAACATGTTGCTTGACTTGAAACCATGTATTCTACTTTTGTCGAGCTTAGCACCATAAATATTTGTTTCCTACTATACTAGGAAACCACTACAGACCCAACACTAAAAATTCCACTTGATGTAATCTTTCAATCGAATGGACTCCCTGCCAAATCTGCATTTGTGAAGCCACACAACTTCACTCCCTTTGTCCGTCTGTACCATAATCCAAACTTGGTAATGCCTCTGAGGTACCATAAAATTGGTTGGCCTAACCATATCTTGGCTTAGTTGGTTGAATGCATAACACATATCTGGTCATGTGTTCACAAGATACATCAGTGAACCCACTAATTTCCAATAAATGGTAGCATCCACTTCTTCACCTAAAGTGGCATCCTCCTTTCTCTAGTTGTTCACTAGAGGTGTCTCCATGGGTTTACAACTTTTCATGCAGAATCTCTATAGTATTTCGTTTGTATACTTGCCTTGAGATACAAACAATTCTTCGTTTCCTTTCCATACTTCCAACCCAAGGAAGTAGTTCATGAGACCCATGTCCTTCATTTCAAATTCCCTTGCAAGGTCCTCCTTGTATGATCTGATTAGCTGCTCATCACCAATCAAAATCAAATCATCAAAATATAAGACAATAATAAGAAATTTACCTTCTACCGAGATATGATATAGGTTCTCATTCGCTTCACTTTTAGTGAAGCCCAAACCAATGAGATAGTTGTTGATCCTAGTGTACCAAGCACGAGGTGCTTGTTTGAGATCGTACAATGCTCACTCAAGTCTGCACACATGAGACTCTCGATCAAATGTCTCAAAACCTTCTGGTTGCTCGATGTACACCTCGTCCTCAATAACACCATTAAGAAATGTAGATTTTACATCCATTTGGTGGATCTTCCACCCCATTTGCATAGCCGGATCAAGAATTTATCTAATGGATGAGTACCTTGATACAAGAGCAAATGTTGCCTCATAGTCAATTCCCTCAACTTAAGAGAATAATTTGGCCACAAATATGGCCTTATACTTCTCTATGCTTCCACCTACTGCATTCTTAGCTTTGAAGATCCATCTCGAACCCACAAATGATTTATCTACTAGTCTTGGGACCACTTCCCAAACACTTTTTTTTACAATGGATTCATCTTACTCCACTGTTGAATGCACCAAAATAGGCTTCTCAACTACTTCCTCGAAAGAGGATGACCTAGTCTCTACAAGCTCGGTCATGAGAACCATGTATCCAGTGTACCTCTTAGGTCACCTCCTTTGTTTGTGCAAATTTAAAGGAACTCCCAGATTCTCCCTCGCATCCCATACAAGTGTATCAACTTCCCTGATTCTTTTTATTCCTTCTATAGATGGTTCTACTTGAGTGGATGTCTCCACTCTCTACTCCTCAATTTGTGTCTACTCCATAACTTCCTAAGGATCCTCCTTTGGAGTTAAAAGCTCCTCTTCTGGTGGGATCTGAAGATCCCTCTCAATAGAGCACCGCATCGCTTTATCCTCATCAAAATTTATATCCCTTCACACAAATATCATTATGAGGGAAGGTAAGTACACACGATAGTTGTGAGGAGTTTTTTTGTAACCCAAAAATACTCCCAACTCTATTTTTAGCTCAAGATTTTTCCTAGAATATTTGGAGACATGGTAGTAAATAGATTCTATAAAAATCCTGAAGTGAGACACATCTGGCTTCCTCATCAAGAAAGCCTCCTCTAGTGTAATCATACTAGGAATTCGATGAGGACTCTGATTCTGAAAGTAGACTATTTTGTTACATGTTTCTGCCCACAAATGTAGTGGCAAGCCTTGGTCATGTAGCATAGCTCTCATAGTTACCACAATGCTTTGTTTATTTCTCTTAACTACCCCATTCTATTGTGGGTTGTGGGGTTCTGTCAGCTCTCTTCTAATGCCCTTTTTCGCACAGAAATTATTGAAGTCATTCGACACATACTCACCTCTTTTGTTGCTCCTGAGATCCTTCACCTTCTTGCTGGTCTCTTTCTCAATCAATGCCTTGAATTCTACAAACTTGGAGAACGTCTCATCCTTCTTCTGCATGAAGAAGATCCAACACTTCCTTGAGAAATCATCAATAAAAATTACAAAAATATTTGTTTCTGGCAGTGGAGGCTATCGAGAAAGGTCCATAAACATTAGAGTGGACTCTTTATAGGATTGCATGTGATTCGTTGTCCCAATCATGGAATGTGCATTTTGCATACTTCCCCAAGGTACATCCTTTGTTGACATCTTGTTGCTCAAGTTCTCCTTTAAGGAGGCCAGTGGTTATTTGTTGCATAATCTTCAAGGTACCATGATGTAAATGGCCACATATTTTGTGCCAAAGTCCACTGACATCTCGACTCTGCACATTCTTTGTCTTACTACTTAATGCAACATAATATTCCAAATCTACCTTATAGAGGTTCTTCACACGAATCCTGATCTGCTTTACCTATCTAGTGGCTATGTGTCTTAAGAATTCTTTCCCTTTGTTGAAGATCACATAATAACCATGGTCTTCCAAAAATGTTAGAAAGATGAGATTCTTCTTTAGGCCCAGAACAAACATGACATATTTGAGGCAAAGTGGGGATCTCGTCTCCCTCTGAAAGGTGACTGTACCAATCTTGGTCATACTGTAGCTCCCTGCATCCCCCAAATCAATATGAATATGGAGATATTTCTCCTCTAGGTCACTGAAAAACTCTCTACACCCTGTCATGTGGAACAATGCACTTGAGTCCAAGTACCATGCGCTATTGATCATTGTGTTGGAAATGCATGCGACAAGGGTGAAGTCTAGCTCAAAATGAGAAGCCAATGCCTCACCTACAACTCCTCCTATTTTCTTCTTTCCAGACTTTTTGTGTGGACACTTTGTAGCATAGTGCCCAAATTCATGACAATTGAAGCATTTTATTTTGGGCAAGTCTTGCTTCTTGGCCCCTTGGCTGGATTCTAGTTTGGTTTGAGATTTATTCACTTTGGCCTTCTTTCCCTTTCCAACCAATGCAAAATTTTCTTCATCCTTTCCCTTGGATGAAGTTCCATCTAAGGTATTCTACTTGATCTCTTCTTGTACCAAATCAAACCATGAGCATTCGCAATTCGGTAATTTATCCTCCCATTCACCAAGTCCTCGTAGCTATGTCAACTTTTGGGAAGGCCTATAAGAGCTAATATCACTAGGTCATCTTCTGCAACATTCACACCAACCCCTCCAATCTCATCATGAACTTGGGTAAATATGCTAAGATACTATGAAACAGTATCATTCTTTTGCATCTTGATGTTTCGAAGTTTGTCTTTGAGGGCCAATTTTCTATGATCACTGCTATTCTCGAACAGCTCTTTCAGTGCCTTCCACATTTCGAAAGGAGTTTCTTTCCCACGAAGATTTGAGACAATGCGATCTCACACTCCCTCCAAGATTATTCTCCTCACCTTGGATACATCTTTCTTCCATTAGGATAGATTCTGTGCATCAGATGCCTATGGTTTTGCAATGTTTATCTTGACATATTCTAGCAATCCATTTCCATCCAATACTTACTTCATGTGATCCTTCCATGCAATGAAATTTCATCTTCCTTCCAAGGCATACTCTAATCACAGCCCGTTGAAGGTCATTTTCCCAGCTCTGAAGAGATATTACTACACTGAAGCTACAAATTTGAACATCCTAAGAAACAACTTCGAAATTATTGCTCTAATGTGAATCTTGCTATGATACCATGTAGAAACTATGGTGTAGAATTTCAACTGCTCATGAAATTTAAATCAAAATCATAAGACACAAACCTACTCTATTACTCTGTGGAATTCAATTAACAATTTATAACATCAAATAGAAACGTGTAATGAGAAATAACACACATGCAAACAATATTTTTCTAAGGGAAAGTAATCTACTAAAAACCCCTTATGCCTACTTGCATTAATCTAATGAATAGAGATGTATTACAATTGCTAGCTCAATCTGAGCTCAACCTACAAGTGAATAACGTATCTCTCTGTTCACTGAGAATCTCTAACCCAGACTTAGTCAATTTATACCTCATCTCGAGCCCCTATTTCATTATGCAATTCCCGAGGAAATTAGGCCCCTATTATTTAGGAATTTCCTCTAAAATTCTTGCACAATTCCCAAGGTTGATCATATGACTACATGCAACACTTGTACACTGAAGACTAGTCTACCACTGATGTTACATTGCCTTGGAATCTCCACCACAACTCAGGAACTCAAATTCTCTGCATGCACTAGCTATTTTGGACTGATTGATCAAGTAACTGGATGATCACTTATTTAGACTATTGTCCCACTGCATAATTGACCTTCGACTAGTTCCTCCAATAGTTGGAACTAGTTTAACTGAAAACAACTTGAAATAACTAACCTTGATTGCTACAGATTAGAAATCACACATGCTTCAATGAACTCCAACTCCTCTAACTCAAATTTACTGAGATAACTGAGTGACAACAACCATGTCACACAAGTTAACTACATCCAAGTTGTTTGGTGATGTGGAAATTCGAATTTTCTCAATTTGACCAAGGAAAAATCTAATTGAGACTTTCTTGCTGCTTTTATCAACTTTATTTTGAAATCATACTCACTCAAATGGGCTTACCTAACATTTTTGTTTGGTTTTTCAAAGAGATATTTAAGGCTAATATTATCAATTTTTGGTTGAAATCTCCTCCCCATAAGGTAATGCCTCCACATTTCAAGGCATGGATAATAGTTGTTAATTCCAAACCATGTGTTGCATAATTTTTCTCCTGATATTTAAATTTTCAAGATTCATAACTTTCCATGTTAGCTTCTTTCATTAATACCACCCCAAGCCTTCTTTACAAGCATCATTACATACTAAAAAGTATTTGTTTGGGTCAACTATAATTAAATTTGGGTAAGCAGTCAATAATTGCTTCAAATTTTCAAAGCTATCCTGACATTTTTGATTCCAATCAAATTTACTTCCCTTCTTCTATAAGGAAGTGATTGGGTAAGCTAATTTGGAAATTCCTTCTATGGACCTATAATAAACCATGATCCCCATGAAGGACCTGATGTTAGCTACATCCTTAGGCACAAGCCATTCCATAATGGCCTTTATCTTCTTTGGATCTGCAACAATCCCCTCTTCAGATATAACATGCCCAAATGCCAAATTTGTCTTTGGTAAAACACACATTTGCTAAACTTGGCATATAGTTCATTTTCTATAAGTGTTTGGAGAACTATTTGCAAATTATAATCATGTTCCTCTTTGTTCTTAGAATAGACTAAGATGTCATCAATAAAACACAATGACAAATTTGTCTAAATAAGGCCTGATTACACTATTCATCAGACATATAAAAGTTGCTAGTACATTGGTGAGTCCATAAGGTAGTATGACAAACTCATATTGCCCATATCGTGTCTTGAAATTTGTCTTATGAATATGTTCATCTTTGATTGTGATTTGATGATAACCAGATCTTAAGTCAATATTTGAGAAAATAGTAGCTCCCTTGACTTGATCAACAAGTTTCCAATCCTAGGTAATGGATACTTATTCTTGATTGTCATTTTGTTGAGCTATCAGTAGTCTATGCAAAGTCTAAGGGTTTTGTTGACAGTGCTAGATCCGCCAAAATTAAGGGCATCTCCCCAGTATAAAGTCCTAATTAGAACTCATGCCATTTGGTGTAGGCTCCCATCCGGTATGATGGCCCGATTGCCATTTACTTAGAGATTTTCCTTAGCTCTTTCTATTAAGCACATGTGAGTATTACACTGGTATCTTCAAAAAGCGAGGTGATTGCGTAATGTAACTATGTCTAGGTTCTCTTACTGCAAAAGGGGGGGAAGTAAATTGAGCCTCTAAGTGAGAGGTAATAGTACCACCTAGGAAGAGACACACGTGAACTAGAATGGTCTATCTAGCATTCAACAGAATAGCCCATAGTGGATGTGGCAATTGTTAAAACCAAAGTACAAGGGAAAACACATCCACCATCTAGTAGAGTATTCCACAATGAATGTGATGGTCATTATAACCACTAAACAAGGAAGGTCTATCTAGTATCCTGTGGATTAGTCGAAAAGGATGAGACAATAGTGATAACCAATACAACATATTCCCAACAAGGTAAGTACTAAAACAACCAAAATAGTTCAACTATCTTAGTACATGTGAAAAAAACATGAGTTACAAAAGCTGAAAGTATAGTGTTACAAACATCTACAAAACATGCATGAAAACATGTTGGCCTTAAGAGACTCCTTTATTAAGCAATTTTTCCAAGACACATATGTACACCATATATCACTAGCCCTAGTACTAGGACATTGGAGCCACTCCTTGCTCCTCAAATAACTGACAGAAAACTATCAATGCTTCATGGGAGGAGCCAAGGTGAAAAATCCTTGCTCATACAATGGGAGGGGTATATATAACCAAGAGTGATTCTTGACCCTTGTGACTCTTGGACTACCCTCATGACCATTCAACTTCCTATGACTTTTCAACTAACATGACTCTTCATATTAATGTGTGTCCATTGGGATTTCACTTTACATTACATTCAATTTACAAAATATATGGCCCATAATAGTGATGTGGCCTTTGACAACTCATGACACAACTTGACATGACATTGCTCACATGGACTGGCTTGCTAGGGTGGCAATGTCAAGCTGCTATTGCTACTGAGTGATGGAAGTGTTCTTTGATGTGCTTTCTTTTCTCCTCCACATGGCTTGATGTTGTCGGGTCTTCAATGATCTTGGTCTTGAAAAGCAGTTGCATGCATGTGTTCCCTTCACTTATTCTCGTTGAGCTTCTTTTGTCCATCCAATTGCAAGTAAGTCTTCTAACATGTTCAGTCCTTCTTCATCTCCTTCATCATCTCACCATGATTTAACAATGTACATGTTTCTGCAATTCACTCATGACAGGACGACATCAAATACAAAACCTCCTAGTCTAAGATGATGCATTGTTATCCATGTAATGGGTCTAGGATGAATGGTAGCTAGGAAAGAGGGCCCAACAACTGCGCATTGTGCAGTTCCAGGTGATAGGGAGGGAGACTGGTTGTTGAGACTGTGCAGAGCGCAACTTAGGCTTGACTGAGGAACTTCGAAGCATAGTCTTCACTCCTGGGAAAAGTTGCATAGAGGCCACTAGGAGGCAGGATTACATGGTTGAGATCATCATTGGTAGCTACAAGGTGAGACCCTGGGAGGTAGGTTTACATAGTTTTCTGAGGGAAGACAGGACCAGGCAGTAGAGGGACTAGAGAAGATAGATCTAGGTAGTTTCTGGGATCTATGAGTCCCAACTGAGGGAGGACACTAGGGGGACACTTCTGTGAAATTATGGGAGGCAAATCAGGCTTAGGTATCTATGCATTATGGGGTTACAGTAGGCAGGGAGGAGGCTTGATGACTAATCCTAAGAAATGCATAGTTCAGGTTAGGCTTAAGGAAACTTCTGTATAGTTCTGGGAAGGAAGGCATGTTTCTCAACTCTGGGATTGCACAGTGAAACTACCCTAGAGGATAATCTATACGTACTATGCAGTTCCAAGCAGCAGAGAAACATTACTGAGGGCTAAGACTACGTAGTGTGCAACATAGTCGAGGTTCGGCGAAGGGGAGTTTTCCAGTCGGAAGGATTTTAAGGAAAATGGCTAAGTGTGGGAGGCAAGTGAACTTGTGAGGAACTTGAAATTTTGATCACACACTTAGCATACTTTGATGACATGACAACATAGACCACCGAGGCAACAAGACAAAGAATTACCCTCTATGAGACTATCTAGAAGCAACAATGACAAGTGCGACACTTGAGATAGAACTTAGGATGACAATGACGACACTTGTTCGACAATGCTTAAAACTTTATGTATGAGTGCGACCGATGTTTACATAGCTAGGAAAACTCAATCACACAAAGACAAACCTTTGAAATCACTAGAATAGGACCACAAGCATGATAAAGAAATTACCATACCAAAAGACGACAGTTGGTCGAACAAGAAAAAGGGGTGAAAAGACTCTAAAGGAGGTCGTGGAATGAGCTCCAGTGTTTGCAACCATGAAGGAAAAAACAAGGAAGGCTCTGAAATTTGAGTGCAAGCCAAAATTTTGGAGCGTGTTGTAGCCACTACAACACTTGGCGACACATTGGTTGAATACCAGCTTCTCTGTTTTGGTTCATTTTTAGTGCAGGGTCTTGGTCCTTCGGGGAGTATTGATTCATTGTGAAAATCACTTGGGTTTCTCCACTCACCCCATGGGAAGACATGGTTTTCCTTGTACCTTATCAGTGGAACACAACATAAGATTCATCTAGATCACATTGTTTTGAATTGGGAAGGGTAGTTTAGCTCACAAGATTAATATTTCTAGAGTATAGTTTTTCATCTCTAGCGTTGCTTTGCTACCAACAGGCCTGGACAATACCTTAGCAGAGTCAAGTAAGAACACAACCATTTCTCCACTACCAGCGAAACTGGACAGTACCCTGGTGGAGTTTCTGGCTTCACCTCTCTACACAGGAAGCCTTTGTCTTCCTTCACCTTTGTGTGTGTGTGTGTTTTTTTAAAGAACTGTGCATAGGCACTTATTTATTTTTGGTGCAAAAGAGGGATCCCGACTTATTGAGAGTATGAGAGGTTTTTCCTTTATAGAAGCATATAAAGACCTTTGACTCAAGTTTTCTTGTTTCGATTTTCTCCTTCTCTATTTCTACTAGTTGGATAAGCTTGAAAACACCAAAGCATAAAATTGAGTGTAGGCATGAGGTTTGCTAGACTGGACATAGGTTCATGGTTTTACCAAAACTCTCCTTATAGACGGATCATATTTTTTGTCAAGACTACATCGGCCAAAAGTTACTACCAAACACAAAGAATATAGACACGGGACTAGCCAAGGGCTGTAATGTCACAAAAATCTTTGAACTTCATCCACACACACATTCAAAAGATAGAATGTAGTTAGTCACAACACTTATTCACATAAGAAAAAACAACATAAAACCAAGAAAACAAAAACAACAAACAATCAAAAGACTATGTACATAGCGAGGGGCACAACCCCGAATCTCATTGGAAATAAAATTTCAAGTCTTGGCCATTGACAGGGAGAGAGTGAATTTTCTCATCAAGTGATTGGAGATGATACGTGTGTTGGCCAAGATTCTCGTGGACTATATACACACAAATCTAGAGGGATTGAAAGTTAGTGTGTTTGCCTTTGTCCTCATGGGATTTGTCCCACTTTAAGACTAAGTTACCCACATTGAAGCTAGTACTCCCTAGAGACTTTCTATCGAACCATATCTTGATAAAGTTCTGGTGGAGTGAAAATTTTTCTTTTGATTTCATCCTTTCTTCCAGTAACTTATGCAATGTGTCCATCCTATGTTGAACTAAAGACACGACTTGCCTTGGGATTCTTGGGACAACTAGAGAGTAGGCAATTAAATTTTCGGTGGGAGGATGGCTTCCTTTCCATATACCAGGAAGTCGGGAGAGGTATTCAGAGAAGGCTTAGGTGTGACTCAGTCAACCCATAAAGAATTCACCAGAGTGGAGTGCTAGTTTCACTACTAAGAGTAAATGGTCTTTTTGATGATGCGAATGAGGTTCTTATTTGTAGATTCGACAAGAGCATTTCCCTATGGATACTAATTAGTAGAATGCTCCAAAACAATTCCATTTTCCAATGCAAAGTCATAAAGCTTCAATGAAGAAAAGTACATTACATTTTAAAAAACAAGCGACGTAGGAATTCCAAACCTGGAGATGATGTTCTGCTATAGGAAGCTGATTAATTCATGATCATTCACTTGTTTCAACAAAACTGCATCTGTCCACCACATGAAGTAATATGTAGCGGTCAAAATATAGTGGTGCTACTTCGATGAATGTGGGAAAATTTCCCCAATGATATGAAAGCCCCACTATTGGAATGGTTCTTCCACTACAACAGGATGTAGCAGGGCTACTGACTTTCAATTTCTACTAGTGTACCTCTAACATACCAGACACTTGTAGGCAAAATCATATGCATCCTTGAATAATGTAGGCCAATAGAAACTAGCTCACATAACCTTGTGCACTGTAGTTTTACCCATGAAGTGTCTCCTAGCTAGTCCGTCGTGGAGATCATGTAAAACATTGTTTGAATCTTGTGCCTCCAGGGACCTGAGAAAGATACCATTATGGTTCTTTCTGTATAACACTCCATGTGCCAACTGATATGATAAAGCTTTCAGCTAGAGTGCCCTCTTCTTCCGTATCAAAAAATGAGAGGGCACAGTGCCATGCTCAAGGTACTGGTGCACATCTGCATACCAATTGTTTCTGTGTAAAGTGGGAGAGGCTCGCTCAACATTGTACATCTCTATTTCTTGCTCCCAGCTTGCGAGCTCTTCTTCTTCCTCTTCTGCATGAACTGATTTTTCTGCTAGTATTCAAAGACTGTGACCCTTGATGGTATGAACTGGTTTGATGTCAAGATCATACTCTTATAATCCATTCGTCTAGTTCACCATTCTCTCACCCAGCTCTTGCTGAACAAGAAATGATCTGATTGCTGAGTGTGGCACAAAGATAATGCAATGGTTTTTCAATAGGTAGGGTCTGAAATGATTCACTAACTTGTACACTACATAAGTTTTTTTTCCATGGTAGGATAGTTGAGTTCCAGTCCTTACAGGCTCACACTTATGAAGGATATGGGTCGCTCATTGTTCAACTTGTCCTTCTAAGTGAGCACTGCATCGAGTGAAGTGTTAGAAGAAAAAGTGTAGAGAAAGAAATATTTGCTGAAGTTTGGGTTGTATAACACTAGTTCCTCTACTATTTCTTGCTTGATATGGGCAAATACATCCTTTTCCCTCTTTCCTAAATTGTAAAATGTGTCTTTCTTGACCATCTCCTGATGGGTTTCACAATTTGCACATAGTCAAAGATGAACTTTCTGAGGAAGTTGATATTCCCCAAGAAAGACTACATAAATTTCTTGTTCATGGGGTTAGGGAATCTATGTTATCGTCTGAACTCTTTCCGGATCTACCTTGATCCTACTTTTGGCAATGATGTGTCCAAGTAGGTTACTCTCAGACACTGCCAAGATGCTCTTCTTGGGATTCAACGATATCCTGTATTTTTGACATCGCTCAAAAATATTCTTGAGATGGCACCGGTGGTCTGACCATTTTCTTGATAAGAATGTTACATCATTGAGTTAGACGACCATGCTCTATCCAATAAGCCCACTGAAGGATATGTCCATTGCATGCTAAAATGTGGCACTTGCGTTTACTAAACCAAATGACATTATGTGGAAAGAGAACATACCCCACTTGGTACGGTATGTTGTTTTGAGTCTGTTAGGATCTGCTACCAGAACCTAGTTGTATCCTGAAAATCCGTCAAGTAGAGAAGACATCTCTACTCCAAAAATTGTTTGTAGTATATGCTCCATGGACGACACTCAGTAGTTGTCCATATTCGAGGCATGATTGAGATTATGGAAATCTACACTGGTGGATCTCCTCGGACTTCACTTTGACAAACTCTAAATTGGACACCCATGTTGAATGTCACACTTTATAGATGATCTGACCATCCAACAACTTGATCAGTTATTTTTGTATAAGGGGATCAAGTGGTGGGTGAACTTTCCTCAGTTTTTTCTAAAAAGGCTTGGCCCCTTCCTTGTTTGGTATGACGTGTTGGATTATTCGTGTGTCATATGTTTTAAGATCATCATGCATCCACGGGAATACATCATGGTATTGTTTGAAAATGTGGATGAAAGCTCATCGATCTTGTGGCGTACAACATGTACATAGATTCACAAACTTCAGATCCTTTTTTATTTCCAGATTGCTATTTTTGTGCAACAACATAGAGCTATGGGTTTTGGCATTCATAGGTCCCTGAAAGCGGTTCTGCAAGTCATATAAATTTTCAAGTGATACCATGCCCTTGGGGATGAAGTTTCCTTTGCTTGTATCAACTGCTTCCTACAGAGACTGCTTGTGCTCATCCTTGTCTATCACGGTGTCCTTGAAGACGTTAGTGTTAGTCATGAAATGCAGTATCTATTATTCATCATAAAAAAAGTGTAAATTAGTGATGTTGTTCGGGACAGATGGCTCATACAAAATCTCAACAGTAAATCTATCCCTTAATGATGACATCCTAGAAGCTATGTTTGCCAAGGCATTTGCATTACGCGTGATTGGTACTAAAATAATGTTAAAAACTTGGAATTGAGAGATGAGTTTCCAAACCTCTTGTTGATAAATCTTAAGAAGAGGTGACACAGTGTATAATGTTACATACCTAACGCACCACGATATTTGAATCACCTACCACTATTAGAACAATAACTTTGAGGTCAATGGATTTCTATAAGCCCAAGACGAGTGCTTCATACTCGTCAGTGTTGTTCGTGCGCTCGAACTCCAAGCGGCTAGAGATTAAGTGTTTTCTCTGTAGCGAGTATGTTAACACAATTGGCTCTAGAGCTCTCATGCATTTTGGATCCATCAAAGTACATGGTCTACATATCATCTGTAGAGGGATTTCTCGTCACACTAGTACTACTTTCACTACTTGTGCTAATATTACAAAATACTGTAAAAGATTCATTTTCACTAGTTGGGCATGGAAGGAGACCCAACTATGTATTTGGTGGGGTAGGGGATGGCTCTGCAAGATAACACCCCAACCGTGTCTCCAGAAAGAAATTGCCGAACATAAGTTCTGCGAAATCCAATGATTCATTTTCTCCATTCAAGGGAGTCATGTTGTGCTTCATGTATCTCTCTGACAATACCCAGATCAAGTTGTTTATGCCCTTATATGGAATCCATAAGTGTGACCAGTCAGTGGAAAAGTATCCTTGCAGCTTCCTTGACCAGTCTCTGCTCAACAATACCCCATAAGCTTCCAAGATGTCCACAACTACAATACTGAGGCATTGATGAACTCATTGGTCAGATGATAACAGAATGATCGCATCCCTGAGCTCACCAATTGTTGGTACACATGTTCTATCTAGTTGGATGATCTGTGCACTTTTCTTACTTCATTAGGCATTGATCTTCTTATCGATGGAGAGTGGCATGACATTAACTAGTGCATCGGAATAACCAAGCAGTTGTGAACATTGAAGTTGAAAATTTCGAATGATAACAAGAATGGTGGGTAGAGTGAGTTCACCTCCTCCATGCAAAACATGTTAAGCACAGATGTGAGAGTGTTAGGAGACTTACTTGATCCCTTGCTAGAAGAGGTAGCATCAACTGTAGAGGTTTTCCCAAGTGCTTGTAGAAGAATTTCCTGTTGACTCGTGATTTTTGTGAGCTAATACAAAGAGATGTTTGCATGAGTATTATTCATGTCTTCTACAATGTTATAATCTAAAGTAGAGGATACTCACTGAGGTGTTTGAGGGTGGAAGTAAGTTCATGGTTTCTGGTGGGCTGCTTTTGTCATTTTTGCTAGTGGAAACACTTTTTGATGAAGTTGTCTTCTTGGACTTGCTCTAAGCATTCTGTGTTGAGTTGACCGACATACCTACTTTCCCTAACATATCTGGTCTTATTTTATCCCTCGGTATCTCAAACATAATGGGGGCCCCTTGAATTCTCAAGTTATATTGATTGTTTTGCTTTGGGGTCGGACTGTCACTCAGAGGTTCCTTTTAGGAGGTTGTCTTTTGGGTTGTGCAAGTACACTGATACATGTTTACTATATGCTTAGGAATTGGAGCTTTATCAGATGTAGCGACTTCTTCTTCTTCATTTTCAGGCTTAGCTTGCTCATTTACTGTGAGGTTGTTCGCCAAATATATAGCCATGCTGCTCATTCCACGGTTCCATTCTAGGCACATTCTTTTCAAATGCTTTTCATGGTGAAACACTTAGTATGAATTTGTTGCGAGCTGGTCAAGGTTTAGAACCAGGTTGGAGATTTGCGCAGATTTGGATGGTTAGCTACTATTGTTTCTTGAAGCTACATTCTTCTTCAGAAGGTACTTGGAAGGCCTGCTGCTCATGGTTGTCTCGTTCACCTGTTGTTTAAGTTCAACTACGTCGATGGTCAGGGACTTGATGAGACGAGTAAGGCTTTGAATGTCACTTGTTTACTTTTCCTTAGTCTTACTCACAGAGGTCTAAGACCTCTTGCCCATGTCTATGGAGTCCTTAGCAGATTCATCATCTACAATGAATCTAATAACATGCAGGTCTTTCTCTACGACAATAGCCTCTTCACAATTTTCTATCAATGTTGGTCTTGTAGCGCACTTGACGAATTGCACAATACTGGTCAGAAAGACAGATGTGTAGTAGTCGATGGTGATGGAGTCATGAGGTTCAGTGTCATCAAGAAGTTTTTCAAAATGTGGTTAAAATTCTAATTGAAATGTTTAACTTTTTCTTTATGCTCCATCTTGAGACTACCCAACTCCTTTAGCAACATGGCAGGGGTCTTGTCTTCAGCAAAATTTTCAAGAAAGATCCTTTTGAACACCCCCTAGTTCTGGATGGAGTTGGGGTGAAAGGTTGTGGTACCATACAACTTCTTTTCCATCCAAGGTACATGGAAATAGTCTACATGCAAAGTCATCATAGCATACCTCGAGTGTCTGCAGATTTAGGTAGAACGTGTCTAAGTGATCTTCTGTCTTCACTATATTGTCAGGGTCATATTTCGTTACCAGCTTCTCCGCGTCTCTCGAAATATTATGCAGGACACTTGGAAGTACCAATGGGCACTGAGTCATCCATTCTAGATTTTTTTTTGCCATGTTGTCCTCTTCACCGTCGTCCTCCTCCTCTTCTGAATTTGGTGAGTCTTCCTCTGAATCTACTGGTTCTTCTTCCTCTTCTCCTCCTCGTTCATTTCCTTCCCCTCTATCTCTTCCACTGGAACTTGAGCCTAAGAGTAAGAGGTTATATTCTTATTCCTTTTGAAAGAGTGGGGGATTCTCTTCTTACTCCACAGCTTGTTTCAACTCCTTAAGAGTGGCGAAGATCGCTTCTTCAACAGATGGAACTACTACTCCTATGGGGGTAATATTTTGCTTCTTTTGAAAATATGGAAGATTGCACACTCTTAGAATCAGTCCAACAACTTTTCAAAATTGATGAGTGATGGGACATACAAATCGTATTTGATGATATGAGATTTCAAGTTCGGATCTAGGAGGTGAGAAATGAGCAACTTCACAATTGCGTGTAGGGGAGAGGGAGTGAATGGTAATGCCTTGACTAGATGATGGGTGAGTGGAGTTGGTGGGACAATCAGAAATAAACTACTAGAGGCCCTCCTTCCAGCACCAGAAATGTTGACAGTGTTGGATCTGCCAACATGCAGGAGATCTCCTGAGTATGAAGTCCCAATTAGACCTCACACTGTTTGGTGTAGCAGTCCCATCCAGTATGATGGCTCAGTTTCCATTTACTTAGAAATTTTCCTTAGCTCTTGTTGTTCAGCACATGAGAGTGTTACACTGGTATCTTCAAAAATCAAGTTGAGTGTGCTTGGTGAGTGCATAATGTAACTGTGCCTAGGTTCTCTTATTGCAAAAGGGGGAAAATAGAGTGAGCCTCTAAGTAATAGGTAATAGTACCACCCATGAAGAGACACACACGAACCAAAAAGGTATGTCCAACATCCAACAGAATAGTCCACAACAGATGCGGCAATCATTAAAATCAAAGTACAAGAGAAAACATGTCCACCATCTAACATAGTAGTCCATAATGGATGTGATTGTCATAATAACCAATAATCAAGGAAGGTGTTTCTAGTATCCTGCGGAGTAGTCCACAAGGATGAGATAGTAGTGATAACCAATAGAACACATTCCCAACAAGGTAAGTACTAAAACAACTGAAATAGTTCAACTATCTTAGTACATGTGAAACAAACATGAATTACAAATGCCGAAATAATAGTCTTACAAACATCTACAAAACATGCATGAAAATGTGTTGGCATTAACATGATTATATATTAAGAAAAATTTCAAAGACACATACGTACACCATACATCACTAGCCCCAGTAGTGGGACATTAGAGCCACTCTTCACTCCTCAAAGAACTGATTGAAAACTCTCAATGCTTCATGGGAGGAGCTAAGGTGAAAAGTCCTTGCTCATATAATGGGAGGGGCATATATAACCGAGGTTGATGCTTGAACCTTGTGACTCTTGGACTACCCTCATGACCATTCAACTTCCCATGAATTTTCAACTAACATGACTCTTCATATTCATGTGTGTCCATTGGAATTTCACTTTACATTACATTTGATTTACAACAGATATGGTCGATAATAGTGATGTGGCCTTCGACAACTCATGACACAACTTGAAATGAAACTTCTTAGATGGACTAGCATGTTGTGGTGGCAATGTCAAGCTTCTATTGTGGCTGAGTGATGGATGTGTTCTTGGATGTGCTTTCTTTACTCCTCTGTATGGCTTGATGTTGCGGGGTCTTCAATCATCTTGGTCTTGAAAATAGGTTGCATGCATGTGTTCCCTTCGCTTGTTCTCGATGAGCTTATTTTGTCCATCCAATTGCAAGTAAGTCTTCTGGAATGTTCACTCCTTCTTCATCTCCTTCATTTTCTTACCATGATCTAATAGTGTACCTGTTCCTGCAATTCACTCATGACGGGATGACAGCAAATCCAAAACCACCTAATCTAAGATGATGAATTGTTATCCATGGAGTGGGCCTAGGACAAATGGAATGCTTGGAAGAGGGCCCATTAACTGCACATTATGTAGTTCCAGGTGGTAGGGAGGGAGACTGGTCACTGAGATTGCACAAAGCTTAACTCAAGCTTGACTGAGGAACTCCGGAGCACAATCTTCATTGTCACGAAAAATTACATAGAGGCAGGTCTGCGTATTTTTCTGAGGGAAGATAGGACCGAGTAGTAGAGGGACCAGAGAAGATAGATCTGTGGAATTTCTAGGATCAATGAGTCCTGACTGAGGGAGGACACCAGGGGGACACTTTTGTGCAATTTTGGGAGGCAAAGAAATCTTATGTATCTGCGCATTACAGGGTTCCAGTAGGAAGGGAGGGGGCTTGATGACTGATCCTAAGAAATGTGAAGTTCAGGTCAGGCTTGAGGTAACTTTTAAGCAATTCTGGGAAGGTAGGCTGCTCAAATTTGGGATTGCGCAATGCAACTTCCCTGGAGGACAGTCTATGTGCACTGTGTAGTTCTGAAGGCTGAGAATGCACAATGTGTAGCATAGTCAGGGTCTCGTGAAGGGGAGTTGTTCAGTCAAAAGGATTTTTCAGGAAAATGGCTAAGTGTGGGAGGCAAGTGAACTTGTGAGGAACTTGACATTGTGATCACACACTTAGCATACTTTTATTATTTGACAACATAGACCACCAGAACAACAAGAAAAAACATTACCCTTTGTGATATTATCTATAACCAACAATGACAAATGCGACACTTGAGATAGAACTTAGGATGACCATGACGACACTTGTGCGATGGTGCTTAAATTTTTTTGTATAAGTGGGACCATTGTTTACATAGCTAGGACAACTCAATCACACAAAGACAAACCTTTGAAATCACCAGAATAGGATCGTAAGCATAATAAAGCAATCAACATGCCAAAACATGACAGTCAGTCAAACAAGCAAAAGGGGTGAAAAGACTCTGAAGGAGGTCATGGAATAGGCTCGAGCATTTGCAACCATAAAGGAAAAACCAAGGAAGGCCCCAAAATTTGAGTGTAAGACAAAATTTTGGAAGGTGTTGCATCCACTACAACATGTTCCATACTTCTTCACAAATAATAGGGCACACCACAAAGTGACACACTTGCTCTGATATATTTCTTTTCTAACAGCTCTTTTAGTTGCATTTTTACTTCCATCAATTATGGTATAGTCATTCTATGTGGAGCTTTAGATGTTGTGACTACTCCATGTATAAGATCCATAGTGAAGTATATATCCCTTCGTGGAGGTAGTCCTAATATTTCCTCAGGAAAAACATTGTTATACCTTTCTAAGATGGGATAATATTCTATGGAAGGTTTCCGATTACTATTAGAATGATCTTCGATCTTAACTGCATACAATTTACATCCTTTTCGAGTACATTTATCTAACCTTAAGGAAAATATTTGCCTTACTAAAATGGTCCTTGGTACCCCCTTTACTGTACAAATTACCCCATTCATCATTCACACATATAAAATATCTTTCCAAAAACTTCAAGACAATCTTGTGTTTTTCTATCCAATCCATGCCAATAAGGATATCATATGATCCCAAAGGAAAAATATTTGTGTTCAGTTTAATGTTCAATACATTTAGCTATATTGAACAATCTTTGCTAATCTTAGTAACCCTTCTTTTGATTCCTGTAGCTAATGGCCTAACCAAGGTTTAGTCTAGTTTTCTTTCTTAAGACCACATTTTCAATCACAAAAGTAGAAATATAATTCAAACTAGAGCTAGGATCAATTAACATAGATATAGTTTTTCCAAACATTTTACCTTGAATCTCTATGATAGTGGTATGATGGTTAACCTGTCTATTACCCAGCATTACATTAATCCTTGTAATGGTATGAGAAACATAATTTACTGTATAGAACTCCTATATATTATGCACTTTTTCCTTCTTATTCAAAAGATCTTGTGAGCAATTCCTCCACAAATGACTTTCATTACAACCTCAACACTTGAATGATGACCATAAAATTTCATCAATTTTTCAATTCCTAGTTCCTGTTAGTTGCCGACTTCACTGATTTAGATTTATTTTCTTATTCACATTCCTACTAAAATTTCCTCCATGAACACTTTTAGAAGTATTGGAAAACATATGTTTCTTAAATCATTTCTTTTTAACATTATTTTTTTCGTTCTTGTTTTTCAACCAATTCTTAGAACTTTCACTAATATTCTTACTCTAGTTGTAGCACAATTTTTCTTTTCTAATTGTTTCTTTCATTGATTTTGGATTATCATATTCAATGCTTTCTTTGTAATAAGATGGAAAACGTTTGATAAATCTTTGAATTTTTTCCTTTTCTTTTTTAAGATATGGCACATACTGCAACAAGTTCATAAATTTATTCACAAATTCATCCATTGTTCGCTGACCCAGTCTTAACTCATGGAATTATCTAGCTTTCTCATCATAGTACCTCTCTATTAAATACTTCTTTAATAATTTCTAAGTAAAGGTTTTGCCTCTAATTTTATTTATTGCTTTGTTTTCTTCTCACCACAAAGTTAATTTTCCAATCAATTGGTATGTAGCCATATGGCTTTCAAGTTACTAGGGTAATTATAGACTTTGAAATATTTTGACATATTCAGAATCCAAGATTTTATCCCTTCTTCAGATTCTCCATCAAAATTTGGAGGTCTAATCTTTTTAAATTCACCCTGTATTTGGGATACAATTATTTTCTTAGACACAGAAGGACCACTCCCTGACTTTTGTTCTTCCAAGTCATCATTAAACTTGGGTGTTTGAATCTCACTAGAAGTTTTAGGTTTAGTTTAGTTTGGAGACTCACTTCTAAGCCTTTTCATATGAGTTCTTTTAGATTTCATATTGCCTTTGTTTTCCTTTAACCTCATGAGTATGTACCCATTTATTTTTTCTTGTTCATCCCTTGCCTTAGAAAATTACTTAACTTTAACATTGTATATATTTTCTTTTTGACTATGACTCACTTGTAAAATCTCAGATTCATGGTTATTCTGGTTTATAGTTTTGCCTCTCATCATTCCTTGCTCATAACCATGCTCTCTGCCCTCTTTTGGTGATCTTATAGAAGTCTGTTTATTATTATCTTCATCCATTTCTAAATTTTCTTTCTGGTAGTAATTTTTAATTTTTTATTTATTATTATTATATATATTTTATGTTACATAGAAAAATAATATTTTCAATTAGGAACCATAAAGGCCTGGTGTTGAAACCTACAACTATGATACCACATGTAATGAACCCCAAAAATACACCTTATTTTTTTCTTCTTGTTGTCTAATTTCCAGTACTCAAATAATACTTCATGTGGTTATAATTTAATACTATGACACAAGCTTATTTATTGATCAAATATTTCTTTGCAATGTTTAGATCACATGTTGATCACTAAGTATTAATATAAGGTTTCCACCCCTTATATTACATATATTTTTGGCTGACCTTATTCTTTTGTAAGACACTTTTTAGTCTATAGTCTGGGATAATGTCTTATTAAAATACAACTGCTTTCAAGTTCAAAAAGGGGTCTTTTAACCACCATGATCTTTCAACTCAAATATTGTCATATGCACCTATAATTAAGCTTAGAATTGTATTTATGTCCTCTTAAAGGACTTACACAAAATCTACTCCTTGAAGGTTCTTACACAAGGTTTGATCCAATACTTGTTTTGTATACATTTTATAATAAAATGTCATGGGATTTTACCCATTCTCCTTTGTTTCTTTAGAATAGGGCTTTAACCCACTTTAATTTATATTCATATATTATGAAGGTATATATATAGGTCATTTTCCTAATGTGCGCTATAGTTTAATTCTTCACTTGTTATATGTTCAATGTGCTCTATAGTTTAAGGCTAAAAATAAAAGTTGTATTATTATTATCACACCAAGGTGATTCAAACCTAGGATTCATCCAATTCAAACTTCATATCACTATGTAGAGCCAACGCGCCACATGGACTCTCATCATATTCCAAAGTTTTTTTAGTCCATGCTTGAGATAGCATATGAATCAACACATGTACCATGTTTGATTAAATGGAGCCATTCCATTAGTCTAGGATGCTACTTCCCACCTGGCCTCACATGGATTTGTATATAAGGGCATGAAATTGAAATCAACAGATAAGATCTAATGATGATAGATCAATGGCATAAAATGTTAGGGTTTCATTTTTTATCATAATGACCTTCCCTCCACAGGTTCACTTGGTCATTTCTCTTTTGGATTTTTGACATAACACCTCTCTGCACTGCAATCATGTTTTATGTTCTTCCATTCATTGTTAACTTGCAAATACCCATAACTTCATCATTCTCTAGGCTTAGTTCTTTAAATTTCAACAAAGATACATTACGAATCCATATGTATTTGGTAAGTATAAAAGTATGAGGTTGAGTTTATGGGTTTTCTGTTTTTCTTCTATTATTTACTTGTATAATTAATTTCACCCATTGTTTATTCTTCTTGGAGTTTGTACGATTGGTAGGGAGTATTTCCTAAGTATGTTGAGAATCTACTTAGTCTTTGTTGCAAAAAAGGAGCCTACTTAGGTGGCTTGAAGTTTATATAAACCTTTTTGTAGGGGAATATCTTCATTTCCCCTTTTTACTCCAGGTATTCTCTTGTTCTTTCTCCATTTTTTGTGTATACAACATATTTGGGTCTGCTATACAATTTAGTGTTTTAAACCAACCTTCTATCTTTTTTATGCAATATTAATGTGGAAATGTGGAGTTATTCACAAGCTTCTCTTAGTAAGACTTTTATTTCGAAAGGGAAATTTCTTACTATTACTCTCAAGGGGAAAAACCCTCTATATTTTCTTTGTGTTACCTAGTTATTTCTTGGTAATTTTTCAAGTTTGGGGTTTTAAAAATGAAGCCCTAGAAAACCATGGTTTTGTTTAGCCATAGGTAGACCTTATCATATGGCCACGATTATAAATATTGTGTTTTGGGTATTTTTACTTATATATAAATTTTATACATTCGTAGGGTTTTAACCCTACCGGAACATATTTACACGTAAACTGAACTTTTAAATTAAATTATTGTCTATACAATCAAAGATGAATACTTACAAGATACTCCCAAAAATCATTTAACAGTAAAATAAAATATATGTTCTATTTAATATTTATATCATGAATTTTACTATTCTATGCGTATACAAAATACTTAAACCATTTCAAAAACATCAATAATATAAATTCTATTTCTCCTTTTTCCTTTGCATGTGTATTCATAAAACTTATAAGCTATAACAACAATACTTCTACACAAACTTTTAATAGTAAATTACTTAGCATATAAAAACTACTTAAGAACACAAGTTATTTAATGTATCGACTTATCAAATTATTTATGTAAAATAATGTTGGAGATGCAATGCACCTCCCATTCTTGACTTTTCCTTCTAGATGTGTCCCCTCTATTGAGAAATTTGTTTGACTTTAAATTAGTGTAGATTTATCTTCTTTGATAATTTCTTGTGAATGTTGGATTATTATTAGTGTTTATTATGTCTTATTCATAAAATAATTTCCAAACATACAAAACATGAAGATCACAAGAATACAAAAAACAAGAGATATAGGCTCCAAGTCAGGGAAAAACCCCTCCTAGGGGAATACACAAAAAAAATCTCTTCTTATAGAATCAGATCAAAGTGAGAAATCAAAGATCCACGACCATAGAAAGAATCCAACCCTCAATATGCCAAGTCAAGCCCTCCTTCTTCATAGAAAATACATCAACAACAAGATACCAAAAACATGTACGACATCAGAAACATACCTTCAACAAGAGATGTGTCAAGGAAAAACTTCCACAAATCTGAGCTTAAGAGAAACCCTTCTTTTCTTGTCAATTTCAAACTTTGTCCCTCCCTTCTATGATATTTTAGAACCAATCTAATGTGAATTGTGTGTCCAAATGGGATAAATTCTCCTTCTATTTATATTGTCCAGAGGGGTTCGAATAGACATGTCTTCTGGGGTAGAGCCAACTTGGCATATAGAGGCAATTTTGACCCAAATTACATATTTGAAAATATTTTTCCAAGCTATAAATAAGCCTTTGAATTTTATCAATACAAATAATATTGAGCATGAAAAACATGCTTTAATAAAATAATTTTGATTTGAGCATGAAACCCATGTCTGAAAAATATTTGTTTCTTCTTTTTTATTTTAAATACAATATACAATGACATAAGTGCATAGATAATTGTGAAGACCAAACCTAGTTATGCTTTCCAACACTCCCTCTTAACTATGGAGGTATTCATAATTACACAACTGGTATGAGGATACTCTCAAATTTAAATATTTTCATAAGAAGAGTCAGATTGATAATCCATCTTTAAGCATCAACATCATGAGCAACATTGTCAAATTACAATATAGCAAGGCCTTGAATAACAAGCTCTAACTATCCACTACATTTGAGCATAATGTTGGGAGGCATACATATGGATACCACCATAACCACCTCTCAAGGAACACGGGCCCATCTGAATGTTCACCAAGTATGTCCTTACAAGACTATTTTTATCTTGGATTCCTAATCCTTAAAGAATATTAGTCCCTCTTCGACTACTCTTATCTTGGATAGCTTGTTAGATCCTCAAAGAGTATTGGTCCATGGGACTACTTCCTATCTTGGATTCCCAATCATCAAGGAGTACTATTACCATATGCTTATCCAATCCTCCATTCTCCATGCTAATGACTTCACTAGACATACGGCTATTAGTCCTAATACAGTGCATGGCACATGGAGAATATGGTGTCCCACATCACTCCCTCTCAATTAGGGAGGTAGTCCTCATTACCTCTTAAATATGGAGTAAATCCTTGCTCCCTCTCAAATAGGGAGACATCATTACAATCCTTATCTGGTCTCATAATTCATAAATATATCAAATACTTGTTCTTCCATGGAGTTATAGTTGTAGTTGTAGAGATCCTTTCTCACATTACATCATACTTGAGCTTTGACCTTCCCAGATGTCAAACATTTTACAAATCTAAATTATTTCACATTCTATCTTCATGACATGGTTTCTTGGCTCTTAACAACATCACACCATATCAAAAATTGACCTTTCTAGATCTTCATCCAACTTTGTCATCAAACCATTCATCTATCTTTTTCAAGGACCCTAGCTTCCTCACAGCTGCTAGCACATGCCTTCTATAACATAGTTATGCATCATATTATCAAATTTCCAAATACAAATTCTACCTTTATTCTCTTCCGTGCCATCAACAATGCTACTCCACACAATTCATATGTTCCATGATCAAACCACGTAGTTGTGGGTACATCAAACTTATCCTAACTGCCATCTTTCTAGCCTTTGCATATACTTCTATGATATGTCTTTCCAGGGAGACAAATCATCTTTTAAACAAATCAACAATATTGAAGTTCAGGGAATTTTTTAGGGCTAATATTCAGAAGTTGACTAAGTCTCCATGTTTTTTCCAAAAAAAAGATTCGCTAATTTCCATTTTTTCCTAAAAATGATTCGCCAAAATTTTACAATACAAAATTATTTTACTGTAAAAATCACCAAAATTTTATATAGACTAATATAAAATCATTGGAAATATAAATATTTCTACAAAAATATCACCAAACGTTTTACAATTTGCATATTAGGGACTAGTAAGTTTCACCAAGGTTTCTAAACTTTAAGACAAACTTCCATCCTTAAAATTTTCATTGTTGGAGTTACCAAATTACAATGGCCTCAAGTGAAGGTGTGGGATTCTTATGTCAAATTCTGCTACTTTCTCCCTTTGAGGTCAACATACCTTTGCATGGTATATCTCATATTGCAACAAAGGTTTGCTTTTTTCTCTTCAACTTTGAATCATTAATCAGGAGAAAACCAATAAAAAATCTTCGATATTGTATTCATCACGGTCTTTACAACTCCCTTCTTCCTTCTAAGGTAAGTGAACTTATTGTTCTTTTTCTTGATGCAAACTTCTAACTTCTCCCTTCTACATCATCTTCATGCTTCACCACATTCTTTTGCTTCTTTTTGCTAGTCAGCCTTAATCTGCAAGCTTTGTGAAAGAATAAAAAGGAAAAGTACAAGGATGAAATAACTATAGAAATGGCCAAAATGTAGAGTACTTAATTGTCATGTACCCAATTAATAACTTTGCTAAGGGAATTCTCAATTTTGCAATTTTTGTTAGGTAATAAATATTTTACATATAAACTTAGGAAAAGTGGGTGAAAAAGGAAAATTTATAAAGGTGCAACTCCCAAACATTTGAAAAGCCAAGAAATTTGATGGGAAGTGGAGAGTGGGAGCCACTCCAAAGGAATACGCACCCCTTGGAGGAATTCGAATTGGGTGAGAGAATGAATTTCATGGGTGTAGCCCACAAGGAGCATGAGGGATGGCTAACTATAAATTGGAGGTGAAGCTCTCATTTTAGGGGCTTTTGATCATTTGACAACTTTATTATTACTCAAGTTGTTTAGCAAAGCCACAAGTGTTGTTGAGCACCAGAGTTTCCCAAGGAGGAAACTAACCCTTCTCTTCAGTGGAATACGAGTGCCACCCTAGGAAGGTTTCACCATTTCCTTGTGGAGGCAAGGAGAGGCATAACACATGTGCCACAAATTTTCTAAGCTAAATTGGGACGCAGAATCAGAGCTACGCTATCCTTTGGGGATTTTTTGTTGGGAATTAGAAGAAACACCATTTTCTACACACTACGTGCAGAATTTGTTGGAGGACAGGAGAGAATTACAGAGTAGAAGTGAGCCCTTTTCACTAGTACAAATTTCTCTTGCTGAGCCTACACGGTTACTACCCAGGCCTGTGCAGTAATTGAGAGGAAGTTGTTGTGGGTGGTCTTGGTCAGAGGTATTTGGAGCTGGGATATTGTGTGGGAGCTAGAAGGGAGCCAAGGGGAGATTTTCCACTATTTTGGAGGGCTGTAAAGACAAAAATCTCTACAGACTGAATTCACTGGTAGTGGAGAAGTGTTGTGAATTTGGGGTCAATTTTGGAGGGTCAAAACTAGAGAAAACCCTTTTTGTGTTTTTTTGGGTTTTTGTCAAGGATCTCATATCTAAATTTGCATAATTTTCTGGGAAAATCTGAGGGGTTAAATCAGGGTCTCAACACAGGAAATGATGCAGAATTACTAGGGCCAACGTAGATTTCTGGAAGATAAACTCCTGCAGAAGTTGGGCATTGATATATTGACCACCTCAGGCTTGTATCTTGCCTTATGCAAGCCCAGATGCACTCTTTCTATTTATAATTTCACATTGTACTCCAGAATTTATATATAATAAAATTGCCCATTTTAGCATGTTTCAAAGCATTTATGGTTTATTAGTGTTTACTGCAAATTTTTATGTTGAATTTTCTTGCATGTTTTTGTTATCACTGTAAAATTTTCCATTAGGAATATTACAGTGGTATCAAGGCATGATCTTGGCCATATGTGGGGGAGCTAGAAATACCATGGAGGTTTTGGCCATGCATGCATAGTGGCTGGTGAATTTATGGGCACTCCAATGACATAGAAAGGGAAGAGTGTAGAAATTCCAACTGTAGATCAACAAATGATGCAATATACTAAGACACAATACAAGATCTACTTCTACAACACTTTGCGGAAGCTTAATTGAATTGAGAAATATCAAGAGAACACATATAACTAAGAATGAGAAATCAATCACACATAACACAAAAGAAATAACCCGAGGAAAGCCTCAGTCTAAAACCCCAACTCTTTATTATCATACAAGTGGAAATATAGTCTGAATTACACAAAGCCTTAGCTCAGAAGCTATCCAGCTCTTAGTACAATCCCTTTGCTTCTCATAGACAGTCAAAGGCTTCTCACAAACCTTCTACTCTACCCTCCAAGCCTCCTATTTCCTTGTGCAGTTTTTCCTGGGGTCCAGTGCTTCCACTTGTGTGAATTCCCACCTCACACTGCTCACTTGGCTCAGAAATAACTGCACAAACCTGAAAATCCTTCTCCATGGATGAATTTCCTTTACAGGAAAAATCCATCCAACTGATAGTACATTGTCCCTCCTCTGATCTCAACTGGGTCTCTGTCTGAACTGACATGCATGAGTTATTCATGAGAGAATATTCAGTTATCTAAAGTGCAACAGTTATATGCAAGCATGCATTAACTAACTGAACTCACATTAATTTAACAAACTATTTAAATCAACCTAACTGGACTTGAATCAGTTAACTAAGCCAACCAATTACAACTCAAATTAGAACTCATCCTTATCTCTTTAACTGATGGATAAATTCCTCAATTAATAGAGAAACTGTTGCATGTCCTCACATAGACTTCATGTTTGATTTTTCACAACTAATTAACTCATGGTGAATTAATTAATTTATTTTCAAACAACTCTTAAGTTCAAATTCGAATTTTACTTCCTATTTTAGTCTAGGGACTGACTAAAAATAGAAATCCATCCTAAACTGCTAAAGATAGAATGCTATTTTTAGCACTTCCTTTTTTCATTCCCTGTTGCTCAATCCAGCACTGGTACCCAAACTGCTATTTATAGCAGTGCTAGTTTTAGCATTTCTTGTTGCCATTTTCAACACTCCCTTTCAACAAGAAAGACATTAAAATCAAACCCGATCCTGTACCTTTGGAATGTTCTGCATGCAACACTTCTCCCAAGTGTGGTTGCTCCAGCAACTCTAGAAACAAAAAAAAACTCCCAACTGACCTCTTTGTTGGGCTAGAAACATACTCTGATGCTGAAACTCTACCTGCTGCTGACAAGTGCTCCCTCTCTGACCTCTGAGCTGCTGCAACACTCCATGAATATCACACTGTTGCACACCTCTCTGTGCCATCCTGCACTGGTGCAACACTCCTGTGCCTCTCGCATTGTTGCATCCTGCTAGCTCTACATAGTCCTGAGACTCTTGCACTATAGCTCTCTATGTTGCTCCATCCGCATCTATCTCTACCCACTTAGCCAGTCCTGCTACTCCTCATCGGGGCTCCAGCAGCAAATTTGAATCCAAAAGGTTGGATACCTCAAGGATCCACCCTCTATTTCAGCCTTCGTGGGACGATCACTCTACATCGCCCCACCTCCCACCTGGAGGTATGGCTGCATGTGATCCCTCTGCCCACTTGGCTTGAAATTTCCCCCTACTGGAGGTCTCTGGATAAATGGATGCCTCCACTTGGTCTCCTCTCAGCATCTCTAGTTGTGGTCGCTCCACAACCTCCTCAAGCTGCTTCACCAATTTTGTGGCTCCTCCACAATTCTCTGAGACTTCTTCTTCCGTTGCATGTTGAGAGATAATTTACTCTCCCTCTCAACCACCAAGTATCTAACATTTGCCTTACTCCTCAAGGATTTTCATGCATCTTGTACCTCAAGAGCATACAGGTTCTTGGCTAGCACACCAATCTGTTTCATCTTTCTCGCCGTCACGAAATTTTATGGAAAAAGAGCTGATTTTATATCAGCAATATCTCCCTCATCCAAACTTCGATTTAGCCGATTTTTTTCTTTTTAATTTCAGTATTTTTACACAAGGAATCTAGATTTTCCATTTGTTTTGAAAAATTTTCACAAAAATTTCCAGATCTTCTCTGAAAACCTGCGGCCCAAAACTCAAAACTTCGAAATCTCCTCTCCTTTATATACTGTTCTTTGCTTTGATCACCTTTGCTCCGATACCATATAGAAATTCCCACTGTAGATCAATAGATTATGCAATATACTAAAACACAATACAAGATCTACTTCTACAACACTTTGCGGAAACTTAATCGAATTGAGAAAGATCAAGAGAACACATATAAATGAGAATGAGAAATCAATCACACGTAACAAAAAATAAATAACTTGGGGAAAGCCTCAGCCTAAAACCCCAACTGTGTATTATCATACAAGTGGAAATATAGTCTAGATTACACAAAGCCTTAGCTCGAAATCTATCCACCTCTTAGTACAATCCCTCTACTACTCATAGACAGTCAAAGGCTTCTCACAAACCTTCTCCTCTACCCTCCAAGCCTCCTATTTCCTTGTGCAGTTTTTCCTGGGGTCCGGTGCTTCCACTTGTGTGAATTCCCACCTCACACTACTCACTTGGCTAAGAAATAACTACACAAACCTGAAGGAGATAAATCCTTCTCCATGGATGAGTTTCCTTTATAGGAAAAATCCATCTAGCTAATAGTACACTGTCCCTCCTCTGATCTCAACTGGGTCTCTGCCTGAACTGGCATGCATGAGTTATTCATGAGAGAATATTCAGTTATCTGAAGTGCAGCAGTTATATGCAAGCATGCATTAACTAACTGAACTCACATTAATTTAAACAAACTGTTTAAATCAATCTAACTGGACTTGATTCAGTTAACTGAGCCAACTAATTACAACTCCAATTAGAACTCATCCTTATCTCTTTAGTTGATGGATAAGTTCCTCAATTAATAGAAAAATTGTTGCATGTCCTCACATAGACTTCATGTTTGATTTTTCACAACTAATTAACTCATGGTGCATTAATTAATTTATTTTCAAACAACTGTTAAGTTCAAATTCAAATTTTACTTCCTATTTTAGTCCAGGGATTGAATAAAAATAGGAATCCATCCACTGCTAAAAATAGCATGCTATTTTTAGCATTTCCATTTTTCATTCCCTGTTTCTCAATCCAGCACTGGTACCCAAACTACTATTTACAGTAGTGTTATTTTTAGCACTTCTATTTTTATCATTACTTGTTGCCATTTTCAACAAAGAGTACACAAGGGATCATGGAGGTGTTGATGAGGTAGAACCAACAAATTTTAGAGGGGATGCAACAAATGATAAATAACCAACAAAGAATCCAAGCACATGCATCCACAAACCGATAGTACAACACCCATACATATGACCACTCTGGCCACCCTACCATGCCTAATTTTCCAAATGAGTTGGAGATAGAAAAGCATAGGTCAGAGGCTGGATCATCATGTAGAGGTGTTGGAAATAA